>OY292385.1:0-2500 GCA_958496215.1 Verbena officinalis | reverse complement strand
GGTTTAGGGTTTAGGGTTTAGGGTTTAGGGTTTAGGGTTTAGGGTTTAGGGTTTAGGGTTTAGGGTTTAGGGTTTAGGGTTTAGGGTTTAGGGTTTAGGGTTTAGGGTTTAGGGTTTAGGGTTTAGGGTTTAGGGTTTAGGGTTTAGGGTTTAGGGTTTAGGGTTTAGGGTTTAGGGTTTAGGGTTTAGGGTTTAGGGTTTAGGGTTTAGGGTTTAGGGTTTAGGGTTTAGGGTTTAGGGTTTAGGGTTTAGGGTTTAGGGTTTAGGGTTTAGGGTTTAGGGTTTAGGGTTTAGGGTTTAGGGTTTAGGGTTTAGGGTTTAGGGTTTAGGGTTTAGGGTTTAGGGTTTAGGGTTTAGGGTTTAGGGTTTAGGGTTTAGGGTTTAGGGTTTAGGGTTTAGGGTTTAGGGTTTAGGGTTTAGGGTTTAGGGTTTAGGGTTTAGGGTTTAGGGTTTAGGGTTTAGGGTTTAGGGTTTAGGGTTTAGGGTTTAGGGTTTAGGGTTTAGGGTTTAGGGTTTAGGGTTTAGGGTTTAGGGTTTAGGGTTTAGGGTTTAGGGTTTAGGGTTTAGGGTTTAGGGTTTAGGGTTTAGGGTTTAGGGTTTAGGGTTTAGGGTTTAGGGTTTAGGGTTTAGGGTTTAGGGTTTAGGGTTTAGGGTTTAGGGTTTAGGGTTTAGGGTTTAGGGTTTAGGGTTTAGGGTTTAGGGTTTAGGGTTTAGGGTTTAGGGTTTAGGGTTTAGGGTTTAGGGTTTAGGGTTTAGGGTTTAGGGTTTAGGGTTTAGGGTTTAGGGTTTAGGGTTTAGGGTTTAGGGTTTAGGGTTTAGGGTTTAGGGTTTAGGGTTTAGGGTTTAGGGTTTAGGGTTTAGGGTTTAGGGTTTAGGGTTTAGGGTTTAGGGTTTAGGGTTTAGGGTTTAGGGTTTAGGGTTTAGGGTTTAGGGTTTAGGGTTTAGGGTTTAGGGTTTAGGGTTTAGGGTTTAGGGTTTAGGGTTTAGGGTTTAGGGTTTAGGGTTTAGGGTTTAGGGTTTAGGGTTTAGGGTTTAGGGTTTAGGGTTTAGGGTTTAGGGTTTAGGGTTTAGGGTTTAGGGTTTAGGGTTTAGGGTTTAGGGTTTAGGGTTTAGGGTTTAGGGTTTAGGGTTTAGGGTTTAGGGTTTAGGGTTTAGGGTTTAGGGTTTAGGGTTTAGGGTTTAGGGTTTAGGGTTTAGGGTTTAGGGTTTAGGGTTTAGGGTTTAGGGTTTAGGGTTTAGGGTTTAGGGTTTAGGGTTTAGGGTTTAGGGTTTAGGGTTTAGGGTTTAGGGTTTAGGGTTTAGGGTTTAGGGTTTAGGGTTTAGGGTTTAGGGTTTAGGGTTTAGGGTTTAGGGTTTAGGGTTTAGGGTTTAGGGTTTAGGGTTTAGGGTTTAGGGTTTAGGGTTTAGGGTTTAGGGTTTAGGGTTTAGGGTTTAGGGTTTAGGGTTTAGGGTTTAGGGTTTAGGGTTTAGGGTTTAGGGTTTAGGGTTTAGGGTTTAGGGTTTAGGGTTTAGGGTTTAGGGTTTAGGGTTTAGGGTTTAGGGTTTAGGGTTTAGGGTTTAGGGTTTAGGGTTTAGGGTTTAGGGTTTAGGGTTTAGGGTTTAGGGTTTAGGGTTTAGGGTTTAGGGTTTAGGGTTTAGGGTTTAGGGTTTAGGGTTTAGGGTTTAGGGTTTAGGGTTTAGGGTTTAGGGTTTAGGGTTTAGGGTTTAGGGTTTAGGGTTTAGGGTTTAGGGTTTAGGGTTTAGGGTTTAGGGTTTAGGGTTTAGGGTTTAGGGTTTAGGGTTTAGGGTTTAGGGTTTAGGGTTTAGGGTTTAGGGTTTAGGGTTTAGGGTTTAGGGTTTAGGGTTTAGGGTTTAGGGTTTAGGGTTTAGGGTTTAGGGTTTAGGGTTTAGGGTTTAGGGTTTAGGGTTTAGGGTTTAGGGTTTAGGGTTTAGGGTTTAGGGTTTAGGGTTTAGGGTTTAGGGTTTAGGGTTTAGGGTTTAGGGTTTAGGGTTTAGGGTTTAGGGTTTAGGGTTTAGGGTTTAGGGTTTAGGGTTTAGGGTTTAGGGTTTAGGGTTTAGGGTTTAGGGTTTAGGGTTTAGGGTTTAGGGTTTAGGGTTTAGGGTTTAGGGTTTAGGGTTTAGGGTTTAGGGTTTAGGGTTTAGGGTTTAGGGTTTAGGGTTTAGGGTTTAGGGTTTAGGGTTTAGGGTTTAGGGTTTAGGGTTTAGGGTTTAGGGTTTAGGGTTTAGGGTTTAGGGTTTAGGGTTTAGGGTTTAGGGTTTAGGGTTTAGGGTTTAGGGTTTAGGGTTTAGGGTTTAGGGTTTAGGGTTTAGGGTTTAGGGTTTAGGGTTTAGGGTTTAGGGTTTAGGGTTTAGGGTTTAGGGTTTAGGGTTTAGGGTTTAGGGTTTAGGGTTTAGGGTTTAGGGTTTAGGGTTTAGGGTTTAGGGTTTAGGGTTTAGGGTTTAGGGTTTAGGGTTTAGGGTTTAGGGTTTAGGGTTTAGGGTTTAGGGTTTAGGGTTTAGG